>JANJGN010000005.1:153975858-154005657 GCA_026770705.1 Isurus oxyrinchus
CACACTCTCTCTCCACACCCCACTCACACACTATCACTCCACCTCCACATCCACACACACACACACACACACACACACTGTCTCTCCACCCCCACACCCCACTCACACACTCTCTCTCCACACCCCACTCACACATTCTCTCTCCACGCACCACTCACACATTCTCTCTCCACCGCCCACTCACACACTCTCCTTCCACCCCCACTCACACACTCTCCTTCCACCCCCACTCACACTCTCTCTCTCCACCCCCACCACCACTCACACAGTCTTCCTCCACAACCACCCCCAGCCCAAACCCAACTCACACACTCTCTCTCCAACCCACACCCCCACTCACACACATTCTCTCCACCCCCCAACTCACACACTCCCTCTCCACCCCACTCACACACACTCTCTCCACCCCACGCTCACACACTCTCTCCTCCCCCACCCACGCTCATGAACTCTCTCTCCACCCCACACTCACACTCTCTCCATCCCCCACACACACACACTCTCTCCACCCCCACTCACACACTATCTCCACCCCCACAAACACTCTCGCAACCCCCACTGATAAACTCTCTCCACCCCCACTCACACACTCCCTCTCCACCCCCACCCCCACACACACACTCCCTCTCCATCCCCACCCCCACTCACACACTCTGTCTCCACCCCCACACTATCTCCACCCCCACAAACACTCTCGCAACCCCCACTGATAAACTCTCTCCACCCCCACTCACACACTCCCTCTCCACCCCCACCCCCACCCACACACTCCCTCTCCATCCCCACCCACACACTCCCTCTCCATCCCCACCCCCACTCACACACTGTCTCCACCCCCACTCACACACTATCTCCACCCCCACAAACACTCTCGCAACCCCCACTGATAAACTCTCTCCACCCCCACTCACACACTCCCTCTCCACCCCCACCCCCACACTCCCTCTCCATCCCCACCCCCACTCACACACTCTGTCTCCACCCCCACTCACACACTCTCTCTCCACCCCCACCTCCACTCACACACTCTCTCTCCACCCTCGCTCACACACTCTCTCTCCACGACCCACTCACACACTCTCCACCACCCACTCACACACTCTCTCTCCACCATCCACTCACACATTATCCCTCCACCCTGAACCCCACTCACACACTCTACCTCCACCACCCACTCACACACTCTCTCTCCACGACCCACTCACACACTCTCTCTCCACCATCCACTCACACATTATCCCTCCACCCTGAACCCCACTCACACACTCTACCTCCACCACCCACTCACACACTCTCTCTCCACGACCCACTCACACACTCTCTCTCAACCTTACACTCACACACTCTCTCTCCACCTTACACTCACACACTCTCCCTTCACCCCGAACCCTTCTCACACACTCTCCCTTCACTCCCACACTCTCCCTCCACATCCACCCCCACTCACACACTCTCACTCCAACCCCACACCCACTCACACACTCATTCTCCACCCCCACTTACACACTCTCCCTCCACCCCCACCCCCACTCACACACTCTCCCTGCACACCCACCCACACACCCACTCACACACTCTCTCTCCAACCCCACCCCCACTCACACACTCTCTCTCCACCCCCACCATCATTCACACAGTCTCCCTCAACCCCCACCCCCACCCCCACCCCAAACCCAACTCACACACTCTCTCTCCAGCCCCACGCCCACTCACACACTCCCCCTCCAACCTCACTCACACACTCTCCCTCCAACTCTGCCCCCACTCACACACTCTCTCTCCCCCCCCAGCCCCACTCACACACTCTCCCTCTACCCCCACACACACTCACACACTCTCCCTCCACCCCAAATCACACTCTCACATTCTCTCTCCACGCCAACCCACACTCACACACTCTCTCTCCTCACCCACCCTCACACTCTCCCTCATTCCCACTCACACACTCTCCCTCCACATCCAAACCCACTCACACACTCTCATTCCAACCCCACACCCACTCACACACTCTTTCTCCACCCCCACTTACACACTCTCGCTCCACCCCCACCCCCACTCACACACTCTCTCTCCACCCCCCACTCACACACTCTCCCTCAACCCCCACTCTCACACTCTCTCTCCACCCCCACTCACACACTCTCTCTCCACCCCCACCCCCCACTCACACACTCTCCCTCCACCTCCCACTCACAAACTATCTCTCCACCACCCACTCACACACTCTCTCTCCACCACCCACTCACACATTCTCCCTCCTCCCCGAACCCCACTCACACACTCTCTCTCCACCCCCACTCCCACTCACACACTCTCCCTCTACCCCCACACACACTCACACACTCTCCCTCTACCCCCAAACACACTCTCACATTCTCTCTCCACGCCAACCCCCACTCACACACTCTCTCTCCTCACCCACCCTCACACTCTCCCTCACTCCCACTCACACACTCTCACTCCACATCCAAACCCACTCACACACTCTCACTCCAACCCCACACCCACTCACACACTCTTTCTCCACCCCCACTTACACACTCTCGCTCCACCCCCACCCCCACTCACACACTCTCTCTCCAGACCCCACTCACACATTCTCTCTCCACCCCCCACTCACACACTCTCTCTCCACCCCTACCCCCACTCACACACTCTTTCCACACACACCCGCACACTCTCCCTCACTCCCAAAAACACACTCTCTCTCCACCCCCACTCACACACTGTCTCCACCTCCACCCTGACTTACACACTCTCTCTCCACCCCCACACCCAGTCACACAACTTCTCTCCACCCCACCCCCACTCACACACTCTCTTTCCAACCCCACTCACACACTCTCCCTCCACCCCCACTCACACACTCTCTCTCCACACCCACCCCCACTCACGCCCTCTCTCTCCACCCCTACCCCCAGTCACACACTCTTTCTCCATCTCCACCCCCACTCACACACAATCTCTCCACCCCAACACCCACTCACACACTCTCCCTCCACCTCAAACCCCCCTCCACACTCTCCCTCCACCACCCACTCACACACTCTCTCTCTCCTCCAGGACCCACTTACGCACTCTCCCTCCAGCCCCAATCACACACTCTCCCTCCACCCCCCAACCCCCTCACACCCAACCACACTCACACATTCTCTATCCACGCTAACCCCCACTCACACACTCTCTCCACACCCCACCCGCACACTCAAACACCAATCACACACTCTCTCTCCACCCCCACCCACACTCACACACTCTCTCTCCACCCCCACCCACACTCTCTCTCCACCCCCCACTCACACACTCTCCCTCCACTCCCAACCCCCACTCAATGCTCTCTCTCCCACCCAATCACATTCACACACTCTCTCTCCACCCCCCACTCACATACTCTCCCTCCACCCACAACTCCCTCTCACACTCTCTCTCCAGCCCCACTCTCACACCCTCTCTCCACCCACACTCACACACTCTCTCTCCACCCCCACCCCCACTCACACACTTTCCCTCCACCTCCCACTCACACACTCTCCAGCCCCACCACCACTCACACACTCTCTCTCCATCCGCACCCCCCCCACTCACACACTCTCCCACCACCCCACACTCACACACTCTCTCTCCACCCCCACTCACACACTCTCTCTCCACCCCCACCCCCCACTCACACACTCTCCCTCCACCTCCCACTCACAAACTATCTCTCCACCACCCACTCACACACTCTCTCTCCACCACCCACTCACACATTCTCCCTCCTCCCCGAACCCCACTCACACACTCTCTCTCCACCCCCACTCCCACTCACACACTCTCCCTCTACCCCCACACACACTCACACACTCTCCCTCTACCCCCAAACACACTCTCACATTCTCTCTCCACGCCAACCCCCACTCACACACTCTCTCTCCTCACCCACCCTCACACTCTCCCTCACTCCCACTCACACACTCTCACTCCACATCCAAACCCACTCACACACTCTCACTCCAACCCCACACCCACTCACACACTCTTTCTCCACCCCCACTTACACACTCTCGCTCCACCCCCACCCCCACTCACACACTCTCTCTCCAGACCCCACTCACACATTCTCTCTCCACCCCCCACTCACACACTCTCTCTCCACCCCTACCCCCACTCACACACTCTTTCCACACACACCCGCACACTCTCCCTCACTCCCAAAAACACACTCTCTCTCCACCCCCACTCACACACTGTCTCCACCTCCACCCTGACTTACACACTCTCTCTCCACCCCCACACCCAGTCACACAACTTCTCTCCACCCCACCCCCACTCACACACTCTCTTTCCAACCCCACTCACACACTCTCCCTCCACCCCCACTCACACACTCTCTCTCCACACCCACCCCCACTCACGCCCTCTCTCTCCACCCCTACCCCCAGTCACACACTCTTTCTCCATCTCCACCCCCACTCACACACAATCTCTCCACCCCAACACCCACTCACACACTCTCCCTCCACCTCAAACCCCCCTCCACACTCTCCCTCCACCACCCACTCACACACTCTCTCTCTCTCCAGGACCCACTTACGCACTCTCCCTCCAGCCCCAATCACACACTCTCCCTCCACCCCCAACCCCCTCACACCCAACCACACTCACACATTCTCTATCCACGCTAACCCCCACTCACACACTCTCTCCACACCCACCCGCACACTCAAACACCAATCACACACTCTCTCTCCACCCCCACCCACACTCACACACTCTCTCTCCACCCCCACCCACACTCTCTCTCCACCCCCCACTCACACACTCTCCCTCCACTCCCAACCCCCACTCAATGCTCTCTCTCCCACCCAATCACATTCACACACTCTCTCTCCACCCCCACTCACATACTCTCCCTCCACCCACAACTCCCTCTCACACTCTCTCTCCAGCCCCACTCTCACACCCTCTCTCCACCCACACTCACACACTCTCTCTCCACCCCCACCCCCACTCACACACTTTCTCTCCACCTCCCACTCACACACTCTCCAGCCCCACCACCACTCACACACTCTCTCTCCATCCGCACCCCCCCCACTCACACACTCTCCCACCACCCCACACTCACACACTCTCTCTCCACCCCCACTCACACACTCTCTCTCCATAACCCACTCACACACTCTCCCTCCACCTCGAACCCTCCTCCACATTCTCCCTCCACCACGCACTCACACTCTCCCTCCACCCCAAACCCCCTCTCACACTCTCTCTCCACCCCCACTCTCACACTCTCTCTCCACGACCCACTTACACACTCTCTCTCCACCCCACAATCACACACTCTCCCTCCACCCCGACTCCCACTCACACACTCTCCCTCCACCCCCAACCCCCTCTCACACTCTCTCTACACCCCCACACTCACACTCTCTCACCACCCCCACTCACACTCTCTCTCTACCCCCACCCCCACTCACACACTTTCCCTCCACCTCCCATTCACACACTCTCCCACCCCCCACACTCACACACTCTAACTCCACCCCCCACTCACACACTCTCTCCCCACCCCCACCACTCACACAGTGTCTCCTCCCCACACCCCAGCCACACACACTCCCACCACCCCACACTCACTCACTCTCCCACCACCACCCACTCACACATTCTCCCTCCACCCCGAACCCCACTCATACACTCTCACTCCACCGCCCACTCACATCTCTCGCCACCACCCACTCACACACTCTCCCTCCACCACTCACGCGCACACTCTCTCCACGACCCACTCACACACACTCTCTCTCTCCACGCCACACTCACACACTCTCCCTCCACCCCGACCCCACTCACACACTCTCCCTTCACTCCCACTCACACACTGTCCCTCCACCGCCACCCCCCACCCACACACTCTCACCCCAACTCCACACCCACTCGCACACACTTTCTCCACACCCACTTACACAGTCTCCCTCCACCCCCACCCGCACTCACACAGTATCCCTCCACCCCCACCAGAACCCCCACTCACACACTCCCTCTCCACCCCCACCCACAAACTCTCTCTCCATCCCCACCCCCACTCACACACTCTCTCTCCACTCCCACCCCCAGTCACACACTGTCTCTCCACCGCCACCACTACTCACACACTCTCCCTCCACTCCCACTCACACACACTCTCTCCACCCCCACCCCCACTCACACCCTCTCTTTCCACCCCCACTACACAGTCTCCCTCCACACCCACCCCAACTCACACACTCTCTCTCCACATCCCACTCACAAAATCTCTCCTCATCCCAACTCACACACTCTCCTTCCACCCACACTCACACACTCTCGCTGCACACCCACCCCCACTCACAGTCTCCCCCCCACCCCCAACCCCACCCCAACCCCCACTCACACACTCTCTCTCCAACCCCACCCCCACTCACACACTTTCTCTCCACCCCCCAATCACACACTCTCTCTCCACACCCACCCACACTCACCCACTCTCTCTCCACCCCACCCCCACTCACACACTATCCCTCCACCCCCACCCCCACTCACACACTCTCTCTCCATCCCCACTCACACACTCTCTCTCCACCCCCACCCCCACTCACACACTTTCCCTCCACCTCCCATTAACACACTCTCCCACCCCCCACACTCACACACTCTCACTCCACCCCCCACTCACACACTCTCTCCCCACCCCCACCACCACTCACACACAGTCTCTCCTCCCCACACCACTCACACACTCTCACTCCACCGCCCACCCCCAGTCACACACTGTCTCTCCACCGCCACCACCACTCACACACTCTCCCTCCACTCCCACACACTCTCTCCACCCCCACTCACACCCTCTCTTTCCACCCCTACTACACAGTCTCCCTCCACACCCACCCCAACTCACACACTCTCTCTCCACAACCCACTCACAAAATCTCTCCTGATGCCAACTCACACACTCTCCTTCCACCCACACTCTCGCTCCACACCCACCCCCACTCACACAGTCTCCCCCCACCTCCAACCCCACCCCAACCCCCACTCACGCACTCTCTCTCCAACCCCACCCCGTCTCACACACTTTCTCTCCACCCCCCAATCACACACTCTCTCTCCACCCCCACCCCCACTCACGCACTCTATCTCCACCCCCACCCCCACTCACACACTCTCTCTCGATTCGGACCCCCTCCCACTCACACACACTCCCTCCACCTCGAACCCTCCTCCACACTCTCCCTCCACCACGCACTCACACACTCTCCCTCCACCCCAAACCCCCTCTCACACTCTCTCTACACCCCCACTCTCACACTCTCTCTCCACAACCCACTTACACACTCTCCCTCCACCCCGACCCCCACTCACACACTCTCCCACCCCCCACACTCACACACTCTCACTCCACCCCCCACTCACACACTCTCTCCCCACCCTCACCACCACTCACACACAGTCTCTCCTCCCCACACCCCACCCACACACTCTCCCACCACCCCACACTCACACACTCTACCACCACCCCGAACCCCACTCACACACTCTCCCTCCACCCCGAACCCCACTCACACACTCTCACTCCACCGCCCACTCACATCTCTCGCCACCACCACTCACAGTCCCTCCACCACTCACTCACACACTCTCTCTCCACGACCCACTCACACACTCTCTCTCCACCCCACACTCACACACTCTCCACTCTCCCTTCACTCCCACTCACACACTCTCCCTTCACTCCCACTCACACACTCTCCCTCCACCGCCACCTCCACCCACACACTCTCACCCCAACTCCACACCCACTCGCACACTCTTTCTCCACCACCACTTACACAGAATCCCTCCACCCCCACTCACACAGTATCCATCCACCCCTACCCCCACCCAAACACCCACTCACACACTCCCTCTCCACCCCCACCAACAAACTCTCTCTCCATCCCCACCCCCACTCACAGATTCTCTCTCCACACCCACCCCCACTCACACACTCTCTTTCCACCCCCACTACACACTCTCTCTCCACACCCCACTCACACAATCTCTCCTCAACCCCCACTCACACACTCTCCTCCCACCCACACTCACACACTCTCGCTCCACCCCCAACCCCACCCCAACCCCCACTCACACACTCTCTCTCCACCCCCACCCCACCTCACGCACTCTCTCTCCACCCCCACTTCCACTCACACTCTTTCTTCACCCCCACCCCCACTCTCACACTCTCTCTCCACCGCTACTCACACACTCTCTCTCCACGCCCACTCACACACTCTCTCTCCACCCCCACCCCCACTCTCACACTCTCTCTCCACCCCTACTCACACACTCTCTCTCCACGCCCACACTCTCTCTCCACCCCCACTCCTACACTCTCTCCACCCCCCACTAACAGATTCTCTCTCCACTCGCAAACCCTCTCTCCACACCCATTCACACACTCTCTCTCCAACTCTGCCCCCACTCACACACGCTCTCTCCGCCACCACTCTCACACTCTGTCTCCACCCCCACTCACACCCTCACTCTCCACCCCCACCCCCACTCGCACACTCTTCCTCCACGCCCCACTCACACACTCTCTCTCCACCCGCACTTCCACTCACACACTCTCTCTCCACCCCCACTCACTGACTCTCTCTCCACTCCCAACCCCAGTCACACACTGTCTCTCCACTGCCACCACCACTTACACACTCTCTCTTCACCCCCACCCCCACTCACACACTTTCCCACCACCTCCCACTTACACACTCTCTCTCCACCCCCATTCACACACTCTCTCCCCACCACCCACTCACACAGTCTCTCTCCACCACTCACTCACAGTCTCTCTCCACCACTCACTCACATTCTCTCTCTCCACCCCCACTCACAGACTCTCTCTCCACTCCCACCCCCAGTCACACACTGTCTCTCCACCGCCACCACCACTCACACACTCTCCCTCCACTCCCACTCACACACACTCTCTCCACCCCCACCCCCACTCACACCCTCTCTTTCCACCCCCACTACACACTCTCCCTCCACACGCACCCCCACTCACACACTCTCTCTCCAGACCCACCCCCACTCACATTCTCTCTCCACCCGCACCCCCACTCTCACACTCTCTCTCCACGCCCACACTCTCTCTCCACCCCCACTCCCACACTCTCTCCACCCCCCACTAACAGATTGTCTCTCCAAACCCACTCGCAAACCCTCTCTCCACCCCTACTCACACACACTCCCTCCACCCCCACTCCCACTCACACACCCTCTCTCCAACTCTGCCCCCACTCTCACACTCTCTCTCCACCCCCACTCCCACTCACAAACTCTCCCTCTAAGCCCACCCCCACTCACACCCTCCCTCTCCACCCCCACCACCACTCACACACTCCCTCTCCACCCCCACCCCCACTCGCACACTCTCCGTCCATGCCCCACTCATACACTCTCTCTCCACCCCCACTTCCACTCACACACTCTCTCTCCACCCCCACTCACTGACCCTCTCTCCACTCCCACCCCCAGTCACACACTGTCTCTCCACCTCCACCCCCACTCAGACTCTCTCTCCACTCCCACCCCCAGTCACACACTGTCTCTCCACTGCCACCACCACTCACACACTTTCCCTCCACCTCCCACCCACACACTCTCTCTCCACGACCCACTCACACACTCTCTTCCACCACCCACTCACACACTCTCTCCACCACCCACTCACACACTCTCTCTCCACCACCCACTCACACATTATCCCTCCACCCCGAACCGCACTCACACCCTCTCCCTCCACCCCCAACCCACACCCCCACTCACACACACTCTCCCCACACAATGCCCACTCAAACACTGACTCCGACCCCACTTACACACTCTCACTCCACACACACCCCCACTCACACACACTCTCTCCATCCACCACTCACACATTCTCTGTCCACCCCGCACTCACACACTCTCTCTCCAACCCCAATCACACATTTTCTCTCCACCCCCTACTCACACACACTCTCTCCACCACCACCCCCACTCACACACTCCCTCTCCAGCCCCACCAGCATTCACACACACTCTCTCCACCCCCACCCCCACTCGCACATGCTACCTCTACGCCCCACTCACACACTCTCTCTCCACCCCTACCCACACACTCTCTCTCCACCCCCACCTCCACTCACTGACACTCTCTCCACTCCCATCCCCAGTCACACACTGTCTCTCCACCCCCACCCACACACTGACCCTCCACCTCCCACTCACACACTCTCTCTCCACCCCCACCCCCACTAACGCACATTCTCTCCACCCCCCAGTCACACACACTGTCTCCATCCCCACCCCCACTCACGCACTCTCTCTCCACCCCCACCCTGACTCACACACACTCTCTCCATCCACCACTCATACATTCTCTCTCCAGCCCCCACTCACACACTCTCTATCCAACCTGATTCACACATTCTCTCTCCACCCCCCACTCACACACTCTCCTTCCACCCCCACCCGGCACTCACACACTCTCTCCACCCACCACTCACACACACTCTCTCCACCCCCCACTCACACACACTTTCTCCACCCCCACCCCCACTCACACACTCTCTCTCCACCCCCACTCACACACTCTCTCTCCACCGCCACCCCCACTCACACACTCTCCCTCCACACCCAACCACACTCACACATTCTCTCTCCACGCCAACCCCCACTCACACACACTCTCTCCACACCCACCCGCACACTCTCCCTCCACTCGCAGTCACACACCCTCCCTCCACCCCCACTCACACACTCTCTCTCCACCTTCACACCCACTCTCTCCATCCACCACTCACACATTCTCTCTCCACCCCCCACTTACACACTCTCCTTCCATCCCCACCCCGCACTCACACATTCTCTCTCCACCCCCAATCACACATTCTCTCTCTCCCCCCACTCACACACTCTCCTTCCTCCCCCACCCCGCACTCACACACTCTCTCTCCACCCCACACTCACACACTCTCTCTCCACCCCGAACCCTACTCACACACTCTCCCTCCACATCCACCCCCACTCACACACTCTCACTCCACCCCCACCCCCACTCACACACTCTCCCTCCACACCCACCCACACACCCACTCACACACTCTCCCTCCACACCCACCCACACACCCTCTCCACCCCCACACACACAATCTCACCAACCCCACACACACACTCTCTACCCCCATTCACACACTCTCTCCACCCCCACACACAATATTATCTCCACCCCCACACCCACTCAGACATTCTCTCTCCACCCCCACCCCAACACTCCCTCCACCCCTACTCACACACTCTCTCTCCACCCACACACCCAGTCACACAACTTCTCTCCACCCCACCCCCACTCACACACTCTCTTTCCAACCCCACTCACACACTCTCCCTCCACCCCCACTCACACACTCTCTCTCCACACCCACCCCCGCTCACGCCCTCTCTCTCCACCCCTATCCCCACTCACACACTCTCTCTCCATCTCCTTCCCCACTCACACACACTCTCTCCACCCCAACACCCACTCACACACTCTCCCTCCACCTTGAACCCCCTTTCCACACTCTCCCTCCACCACCCACTCACACACTCTCTCTCCAGGACCCACTTACGCACTCTCCCTCCAGCCCCACTCACACACTCTCCCTCCACCCCCAACCCCCTCACACCCAACCACACTCACACATTCTCTATCCACGCCAACCCCCACTCACACACTCTCTCTCCACCCCCACCCACACTCACACACTCTCTCTCCAGCCCCCACTCACAGACTCTCTCTCCAGGACCCACTTACGCACTCTCCCTCCACCACCCATTCACACACTCTCTCTCCAGGACCCACTTACGCACTCTCCCTCCAGCCCCACTCACACACTCTCCCTCCACCCCCAACCCCCTCACACCCAACCACACTCACACATTCTCTATCCACGCCAACCCCCACTCACACACTCTCTCTCCACCCCCACCCACACTCACACACTCTCTCTCCAGCCCCCACTCACAGACTCTCTCTCCACACCACCACTCACACACTCTCTCTCCACCCCCACCCACACACTCTCTCCACACCACACTCACACACTCTCTCTCCACCCCCCACTCACACACTCTCCCTCCATCCCCCACTCACACACTCTCCCTCCACTCCCAACCCCCACTCACATGCTCTCTCTCCCACCCAATCACATTACAACACTCTCCCTCCACCCCCCACTCACGCACTCTCCCTCCACCCCAACCCCCTCTCACACTCTCTCTCCAGGCCCACTCTCACACTCTCTCTCCACCCACACTCACACACTCTCTCTCCACCCCCACCCCCACTCACACACTTTCCCTCCACCTCCCACTCACACACTCCCAAGCCCCACCACCACTCACACTCTCTCTCCATCCGCACCCCCCCCCACTCACACACTCTCCCACCAACCCACACTCACACACTTTCTCTCCACCCCCACTCACACACTCTCCCTCCACAACCCACTCACACACTCTCCCTCCACCTCGAACCCTCCTCCACACACTCCCTCCACCACGCACTCACACACTCTCCCTACACCCCAAACCCCCTCTCACACTCTCTCTCCACCCCCACTCTCACACTCTCCCTCCAACACCCACTCACACACTCTATCTCCACAACCCACTTACACACTCTCTCTCCACCCCACAATCACACACTTTCCCTCCACCCCCAACCCCCTCACACACTCTCTCTACACCCCCACTCACACACTCTCCCTTCACTCCCACTCACACACTCTCTCTCCACCCCCACCCCCACTCACACACTTTCCCTCCACCTCCCATTCACACACTCTCCCACCCCCCACACTCACACACTCTCACTCCATCCCCCACTCACACACTTTCTCTCCACCCCCACCACCACTCACACACAGTCTCTCCTCCCCACACCCCACTCACACACTCTCCCACCACCCCACACTCACACACTCTCCCACCACCACCCACTCACACACTCTCCCTCCACCCCGAACCCCACTCTCACACTCTCACTCCACCGCCCACTCACATCTCTCACCACCACCACTCACACACTCTCCCTCCACGACCCACTCACACACTCTCTCTCCACCCCACACTCACACACTCTTCACTCTCCCTTCACTCCCACTCACACACTCTCCCTTCACTCCCACTGACACACTCTCCCTCCACCACCACCCCCCACCCACACACTCTCACCCCAACTCCACACCCACTCGCACACTCTTTCTCCACCGCCACTTACACAGTCTCCCTCCACCCCCACCCCAACCCCCACTCACACACTCCCTCTCCACCCCCACCCCCACTCACAGATTCTTTCTCCACTCCCACCCCATACTCACACACTCTCCCTCCACCTCGAACCCCACTCACACACTCTCACTCCACCGCCCACTCACATCTCTCGCCACCACCACTCACACTCTCCCTCCACAACTCACTCACACACTCTCTCTCCATGACCCACTCACACACTCTCTCTCCACCCCACACTCACACACACTCCACTCTCCCTTCACTCCCACTCACACACTCTCCCTTCACTCCCACTCACACACTGTCCCTCCACCGCCACCCCCCACCCACACACTCTCACCCCAACTCCACACCCACTCGCACACTCTTTCTCCACCACCACTTACAGTCTCCCTCCACCCCCACTCACACAGTATCCCTCCAACTCCACCCCCTCCCCAACACCCACTCACACACTCCCTCTCCACCCCCACCAACAAACTCTCTCTCCATCCCCACCCCCACTCACAGATTCTCTCTCCACACCCACCCCCACCCACACACTCTCTCTCCACCCACACTTCCACTCACACACTCTCTCTCCACCCCCACTCACTGACTCTCTCTCCACTCCCAACCCGTCACACACTGTCTCTCCACTGCCACCACCACTTCCACACTCTCTCTTCACCCCCACCCCCACTCACACACTTTCCCATCACCTCCCACTTACACACTCTCTCTCCACCCCCAATCACACACTCTCTCTCCACCACTCACTCACATTCTCTCTCCATCACCCACTCACACTCTCTCCACCTCCCACTCACACACTCTCCCTCCACCACCCACACACACTCTCTCTCCACCACCCACTCACACACTCTCTCTCCACCACCCACTCACACACTCTCTCTCCACCCCGAACCCCACTCACACCCTCTCCCTCCACCCCCACCCACACCCCCACTCACACACACTCTCCCCACACTGACTCTGTCCCCACTTACACACTCTCCCTCCACCCCCACCCCCACTCACACACTGCCTCTCCACCCCCACCAGCACTCACACACGCTACCTCCACGCCCCACTCACACACTCTCTCTCCACCCCCACCCAAATACTCTCTCTCACCCCCACCTCCACTCACACACTCTTTCTCCACCCCCACTCACTGACTCTCTCTCCACTCCCACCCCCAGTCACACACTGTCTCTCCACTGCCACCACCACTTACATCTCTCTCTCCACCCCCACCCCCACTCACACACTTTCCCTCCACCTCCCACTCACACTCTCTCTCCACCACCCACTCACACACTCTCTCTCCACCCCCAACCCCATCTCACACTCTCCCTACACCCCCACTCTCACACTCTCTCACCAACCCCACTCACACACTCTCTCTCCACCCCCACCCCCACTCACACACTTTCGCTCCACCTCCCATTCACACACTTTCCCACCCCCCACACTCACACACTCTCACTCCACCCCCCACTCACACTCTCTCTCCACCCCCACCACCACTCACACACAGTCTCTCCTCCCCACACCCCACTCACACACTCTCCCACCACCCCACACTCACACACTCTCCCTCCACCCCGAACCCCACTCACACACTCTCACTCCACTGCCCACTCACATCTCTCGCCACCACCACTCACACTCTCTCTCCACGACCCACTCACACACTCTCTCTCCACCCCACACTCACACACTCTCCACTCTCCCTTCACTCCCACTCACACTCTCTCTTCACTCCCACTCACACACTCTCCCTCCACCGCCACTTACACAGTCTCCCACCACCCCCACCCGCACTCACACAGTATCCCTCCACCCCCACCCCCACCCCAACCCCCACTCTCACACTCCCTCTCCACCCCCACCCCCACTCACAGATTCTGTCTCCACTCCCACCCCACACTGACACAGTCTCCCACCACCACCCACTCACACACTCTTTCTCCACCACCCACTCACACAGTCTCTCTCCACCACTCACTCACACACTCTCTCTCCACCTCCCACTCACACACTCTCCCTCCACCACCCACTCACACACTCTCTCTCCACCACCCACTCACACACTCTCTCTCCACCACCCACTCACACACTCTCTCTCCACCACCCACTCACACATTCTCCCTCACCCTGAACCCCACTCACACCCTCTCCCTCCACCCATACCCACACCCCCACTCACACACACTCTCCCCACACAGACTCCGTCCCCACTTACACACTCTCCCTTCACCCACACCCCCACTCACACACACTCTCTCCATCCACCACTCACACATTCTCTCTCCACCCCCCACTCACACACACTCTCTCCACCCCCATCCCCACTCACACACTGCCTCTCCACCCCCACCAGCACTCACACACGCTACCTCCACGCCCCACTCACACACTCTCTCTCCACCCCCACCCACACACTCTCTCTCACCCCGACCTCCACTCACACACTCTCTCTCCACCCCCACTCACTGACTCTCTCTCCACTCCCACCCCCAGTCACACACTGTCTCTCCACTGCCACCACCACTTACATCTCTCTCTCCCCCCCTCCCCCACTCACACACTTTCCCTCCACCTCCCACTCACACACTCTCTCTCCACCCCCAAGCCCCTCTCACACTCTCTCTACACCCCCACTCTCACACTCTCTCACCAACCCCACTCACACTCTCTCTCCACCTCCACCCCCACGCACACACTTTCCCTCCACCTCCCATTCACACACTCTCCCACCCCCCACACTCACACACTCTCACTCCACCCCCCACTCACACACTCTCTCTCCAACCCCACCACCACTCACACACAGTCTCTCCTCCCCACACCCCACTCACACACTCTCCCACCACCCCACACTCACACACTCTCCCACCACCACCCACTCACACACTCTCCCTCCACCCCGAACCCCACTCACACACTCTCACTCCACCGCCCACTCACATCTCTCACCACCACCACTCACACACTCTCCCTTCACTCCCACTCACACACTCACCCTTCACTCCCACTCACACTCTCCCTCCACCACCACCCCCACACACACTCCCCAACTTCACACCCACTCGCACACTCTTTTTCCACCGCCACTTACACAGTCCCCCTCCACCCCCACCCACACAGTATCCCTCCACCCCCACCCCCACCCCCACCCACAAACTCCCTCTCCATCTCCACCAGCACACGCACCCTCTCTCCACTCCCACTCACAGATTCTCTCTCCACTCCCACCCCCAGTCACACACTGTCTCTCCACCGCCACCACCACTCACACACTCTCCTCCACTCCCACTCACACACACTCTCTCCACCCCCAACCCCACTCACACACTCTTTCCACCTCCACTACACACTCTCCCTCCACACCCACCCCTACTCACACACTCTCTCTCCACACCCCACTCACACAATCTCTCTCCACCCCCCACTCACACACTCTCCTCCCACCCACACACACACACAGTCTCCCTCCACCCCCACCCCAACCCACACACTCTCTCTCCAACCCCACCCCCGCTCACACACATTCTCTCCAGCCCCCACTCACACACACTCCCACTCCACCCCAACTCAAACACACTCTCTCCACCCCCACTCACGCTCACGAACTCTCTCTCCACCCCCCACAATCACACTCTCTCTCCACCCCCCACACACACACTCTCTCTCCACCCCCCAAACACACACTCTCTCTCCAAACCCCACCACCACTCACATACTCTCTCCACATCCAACTCACACACTCTCTCTCCACACCCCACTCACACACTCTCTCTCCATCCCCCACTCACACACGCTCTCTCCACCCCTACCCCCACTCACACACTCTCCCTCTAACCCCAATCACACTCACACACTCTCCCTCCACACACAACCACACACTCACATTCTCTCTCCACGCCAACCCCTACTCACACACTCTCTCTCCATCTCCACCCCCACTCACACACTGCCTCTCCACCCCCACCAGCACTCACACACGCTACCTCCACGCCCCACTCACACACTCTCTCTCCACCCCCACCCACACACTCTCTCTCACCCCCACCTCCACTCACACACTCTCTCTCCACCCCCACTCACTGACTCTCTCTCCACTCCCACCCCCAGTCACACACTGTCTCTCCACTGCCACCACCACTTACATCTCTCTCTCCACCCCCACCCCCACTCACACACTTTCCCTCCACCACCCACTCACACACTCTCTCTCCACCCCCAAGTCCCTCTCACACTCTCTCTACACCCCCACTCTCACACTCTCTCACCAACCCCACTCACACACTCTCTCTCCACCTCCACCCCCACGCACACACTTTCCCTCCACCTCCCATTCACACACTCTCCCACCCCCCCACACTCACACACTCTCACTCCAACCCCCACACTCACACACTCTCTCTCCACTTCCACACCCAGTAACACACCTTCTCTCCACCCCACACCCACTCGAACACTCTCTTTCCAACCCCACTCACACACTCTCCCTCCACCCCAACTCACACACTCTCTCTCCACCCCCACCCCCACTCACACACTCTCTCTCCACCCACATTCACACACTCTCTCTCCACCACCCATTCACACACTCTCTCTCTCCACCACCCACTCACACACACTCTCTCCATCCACCACCCACTCAGACACTCTCTTTCCACCACCCACTCACACACTCTCTCTCCACACCCACTCACACATTCTCCCACCACATCGAACCCCACTCACACACTCTCCCTCCACCACCCACTCACACACTCTCTCTCCACCACACACTCACACACTATCCCTCCACCCCGAACCCTACTCACACACTCTCCCTCACTCCCACTCACACACTCTCCCTCCACATCCACCCCCACTCACACACTCTCACTCCACCCCCACCCCCACTCACACACTCTCTCTCTCCACCCAGAACTCCACTCACACACTCTCTCTCCACCCCCACTCGCAAATCCTCTCTCCACCCCCACTCACACACACTCCCTCCACCGCCACTCACACAATCTCTCTCCACCCCCACTCACTGACTCTCTCTCCACTCCCACCCCCAGTCACACACTGTCTCTCCACTGAGACCACCACTTACACACTCTCTCTCCACCCCCGCCCCCACTCACACACTTTCCCTCCATCTCCCACTCACACACTCTTTCTCCACCCCCATTCACACACTCTCTCTCCACCCCCACCCCCACACTGCCTCTCCACCCCCACCAGCACTCACACACGCCACCTCCACCACCCACTCACACTCTCTCTCCACCTCCCACTCACACACTCTCCCTCCACCACCCACTCACACACTCTCTCTCCACCACCCACTCACACACTCTCTCTCCACCCCCATTCACACACTCTCTCTCCACCACCCACTCACACACTCTCACTCCACCACCCACTCACACATTCTCCTCCACATCGATCCCCACTCACACACTCTCCTCCACCACCCACTCACACACTCTCACTCCACCACACACTCACACAATTTCCCTCCACCCCGAACCCTACTCACACACTCTCCCTTCACTCCAACTCACACACTCTCCCTCAGATCCACCCCCACTCACACACTCTCACTCCACCCCCCACCCCCCACTTACACACTCTCTCTCCACCCCCACTCACACATTCTCTCCACACACCCCACTCACACACTCTCCTTCCACTCCCACTCACACACTCCCTCCACCCCCACTCACAGTCTCTCCATCCAGCACTCACACATTCTCTCTCCACCCCCCACTTACACACTCTCCTTCCACCCCCACCCCGCACTCACACACTCTCCTTCCACTCCCACTCACACACTCTCCTTCCACCCCCACTCACACACTCTCTCTCCATCCCCACCCCACACTCACACACTCTCTCTCCAATCCCAATCACACATTCTCTCTCCACCACCCACTCACACAATATCTCTCCACCCCCACTCACACACTCTCTCTCCACCCCCACTCACACACTCTCTCTCCACCCCTGCTCACACACTCTCTCTCCACGCCCACGCTCTCTCTCCACCCCCACCCACACACTTTCCCACCACCTCCCACTGACACACTCTCTCTCCACCCCCACACACACACTCTCTCTCCACCACCCACTCACACAGTCTCTCTCCACTAGTCACTCATGCAGTCTCTCTCCACCACACACACACACTCTCTCACCACCACCCACTCACACACTCTCTCCACCACCCACTCACACACTCTCTCCACCACCCACTCACACACTCTCTCCACCACCCACTCACACACTCTCTCACCACCACCCACTCACACACTCTCTCACCACCACCCACTCACACACTCTCCCTCCACCCCGAACCCCACTCACACCCTCTCCCTCCACCCCCACCCACACCACCACTCACACTCCCATTCACACACACTCTCCCCACACTGACTCCATCCCCACTTACACACTCTCCTTCCACCCACACCCGCACTCACACCACACTCTCTCCATCCACCACTCACACATTCTCTCTCCACCCCCCATTTACACACTCTCCTTCCACCCCCACCCCGCACTCACACACTCTCTCACCAACCACAATCACACATTCTCACTCCACCCCCCACTCACACACACTCTCTCCACCCCCACCCCACTCACACACTGCCTCTCCACCCCCACCACCCACTCACACACTCTCTCTCCACCACCCACTCACACACTCTCTCTCCACCACCCACTCACACACTCTCTCTCCACCACCCACTCACACATTCTCCCTCCACATCAAACCCCACTCACACACTCTCCCTCCACCACCCACTCACACACTCTCACTCCACCACACACTCACACATTCTCCCTCCACATCGAACCCTACTCACACACTCTCCCTTCACTCCCACTCACTCACTCTCCCTCCACATCCACCCCCACTCACACACTCTCACTCCACCCCCACCCCCACTTACACACTCTCTCTCCAACCCCACCCCCACTCACACATTCTCTCCTCACCCCCCACTCACACATTCTCTCCTCACCCCCCACTCACACACTCTCCTTCCACTCCCACTCACACACTCTCCCTCCACCCTCACTCACACACTCTCTCTCCACCTCCACCCCACTCACTCACACTCTCTCCATCCAGCACTCACACATTCTCTCTCCAGCCCCCACTTACACACTCTCCTTCCACCCCCACCCTGCACTCACACACTCTCTCTCCAACCCCAATCACACATTCTCTCTCCACCACCCACTCACACAATCTCTCTCCACCCCGAACCCCACTCACACACTGTCCCTCAGCCCCCCACTCACACACTGTCTCTCCACCCCCACTCACACACTCTCTCTCCACACCCACCCCCACTCACACTCTCTCTCCACACAGCACTCACACATTCTCTCCTCACCCCCACTCTCACACACTCTCCCTCCACCACCCACTCACACACTCTCTCTCCACCACCCACTCACACACTCTCTCTCCACCACCCACTCACAACACTCTCTCTCCACCACCCACTCACACACTCTCTCTCCACCCCACACTCACACACTCTCTCTCCACACCCACCCCCACTCACACTCTTTCTCCACCCCACCCCCACTCTCACACTCTCTCTCCACCCCTACTCACACACTCTCTCTCCACGCCCACGCTCTCTCTCCACCCCCACCCCCACTCACACACTCTCTCTCCACCACCCACTCACACACTCTCTCTCCACCACCCACTTACACACTCTCTCACCACCCCCACTCACACACTCTCTCTCCACCACCCACTCACAGTCTCTCTCCACCACTCACTCACGCAGTCTCTCTCCACCACCCACTCACACTCTATCTCCACCTCCCACTCTCACACTCTCCCTCCACCACCCACTCACACACACTCTCTCCACCACCCACTCACACACTCACTCTCCACCACCCACTCACACACTCTCTCTCCACCACCCACTCACACACTCTCTCTCCACCACCCACTCACACACTCTCTCTCCACCACCCACTCACACACACTCTCTCCACCACCCACTCACACACTCTCTCTCCACCACCCACTCACACACTGTCTCTCCACCACCCACTCACACACTCTCGCTCCACCCCACACTCACACACTCTCCCTCCACACCGAACCCCACTCACACCCTCTCCCTCCACCCCCACCCACACCCCACTCACACTCTCCCCACACTGACTCCATCCCCACTTACACACTCTCCCTCCACCCACGCCCGCACTCACACACACTCTCTCTCCATCCCCCACTCACACATTCTCTTTCCACCCCCCACTTACACACTCTCCTTCCACCCCCACCCCGCACTCACACACTCTCTCACCAACCACAATCACACATTCTCCCTCCACCCCCAACTCAAACACACTCTCTCCTCCACCACCCCCACTCACACCCTGCCTCTCCACCCCCACCAGCACTCGCACACTCTCGCTCCACCCCCACCCACACTCGCACACGCTACCCTCCACGCCCCACTCACACACTCTCTCTCCACCCCCATCCACACACTCTCTCTCCACCCCCACCTCCACTCACACACTCTCTCTCCACCCCCCACTCACTGACTCTCTCTCCACTCCCACCCCCAGTCACACACTGTCTCTCCACTGCCACCACCACTTACACACACTCTCTCCACCCCCACTCACACACTTTCCCTCCACCTCCCACTCACACACTCTCTCTCCACCACCCACTCACACACTCTCTCTCCACCCAGAACCCCACTCACACTCTCCTTCCACCACCCACTCACACACTCTCTCTCCACCCCCACTCGCAAATCCTCTCTCCACCCCCACTCACACACACACCCTCCACTGCCACTCACACAATCTCTCTCCACCCCCACTCACTGAATCTCTCTCCACTCCCACCCCCAGTCACACACTGTCTCTCCACTGAGACCACCATTTACACACTCTCTCACCAACCCCACCCCCACTCACACACTTTCCCTCCACCTCCCACTCACACACTCTTTCTTCACACCCATTCACACACTCTCTCTCCACCCCCATTCACACAATCTCTCTTCACCACCCACTCACACACTCTCTCTCCACCACCCACTCACACACTCTCTCTCCACCACCCACTCACACACTCTCTCTCCACACCCACTCACACACTCTCTCTCCACCACCCACTCACACATTCTCCCTCCACCGCTCCCTCTCACACTCTCTCCATCCACCGCCCCCCTCGCAAACTCTCTCTCCCCCCCCACTCACACACTCTCTCTCCCCCCCCACTCACACACTCTCTGCATCCCCACCCTCACTCACACACTCTCCCTTCACCACCCACTCACACACTCTATCTACACCCCGAACCACACTCACACACTCTCCCTCCACACCCACTCACAGACACTCCCTCCACCCCAACCACACCCCTACTCACACACTCTCTCTCCAGCCCCAACCCAATCACACACTCTCTCTCCACCACCCACTCACACACTCTCTCTCTACCCCACACTCACACACTCTCCCTCCACCCCGAACCCCTCACACCCTCTCCCTCCACCCCGAACCCCACTCACACCCTCTCCCTCCACCCCACCCACACCCCCACTCATACACTCTCCTCACACCATCCCCACTCACACTCTGACTCCACCCCCATTTACACACAATCTCTCTCCACCCCCCACCCCCACTCACAGATTCTCTCTCCACCCCCCAAACACACACTCTCTCCACCTCCACCACCACTCACATACTCTCTCTCCACATCCAACTCACACACTCTCTCTCCATCCCCCACTCACACGTGCTCTCTCCACCCCCACCCCCACTCACACACTCTCCCCCTAACCCCAATCACACTCACACACTCTCCCTCCACACACAACCACACTCACACATTCTCTCTCCACGCCAACCCCTACTCACACTCTTTCTCTCCACCCCCACTCACACACTCTCCCTCCACCTCCACCCCCACTCACACACTCTCTCTCCACACCCAACCACACACACACACATTCTCTCTCCACGCCAACCCCCACTCACACACTTTCTCTCCACACCCACCCGCACACTCTCCCTCCACTCCCACTCACACACTCTCCCTCCACCCCCACTCACACACCCTCTGTCCACCTCCACCCCAACTCACACACTCTCTCTCCACCCCCACCCCCACTCGCACCTTCTCTCTCTCCACCCCTACCCCCACTCACGCACTCTCTCTCCATCTCCACCCCCACTCACACACACTCTCTCCACCCCCACTCTCACACTCTCCTTCCACCACCACCCTCACTCACACACTCTCTCTCCATCTCCACCACCATTCACACACACTCTCTCCACACACACCCCCACTCACACACTCTCCCTTCACCACCCACTTACACACTCTCCCTCCACCCCCGAACCACACACACACACTCTCCCTCCACACCCACTCACAGACATTCCCTCCACCCCCAACCCAATCACACACTCTCTCTCCACCCCACACTCACACACTCTCTCTCCACCACCCACTCACACACTCTCTCTCTACCCCACACTCACACACTCTCCCTCAACCCCGAACCCCACTCACACCCTCTCCCTCCACCCACACCCACACCCCCACTCACACACATTCTCTCTCCACCCCCCATTCACACACACTCTCACCACCCCCACTCCCACTCACACACTCTCCCTCTACCCCCCACCCACACTCACACAATCTCCCTCCACCCCCAACCACACTCTCACATTCTCTCTCCACGCCCACCCCCACTCACACACTGTCCTTCCACCCCCACCCCCGCACTCACACACACTATCTCCACCCCCACTCACATACTCCCTCTCCATCACCACCACCACTCACACACTCTCTCTCTACCCCACACTCACACACTCTCCCTCCACCCCGAACCCCACTCACACCCTCTCCCTCCACCCCCACCCACACCCCCACTCACACACTCTCCTCACACCATCCCCCACTCACACTCTGACTCCACCCCCATTTACACACAATCTCTCTCCACCCCCACCCCCACTCATACACACTCTCTCCATCCACCACTCACACATTCTCTCTCCACCCCCCACTTACACACACTCTCGCTCCACCCCCACACCCACTCGCACACTCTCCCTCCACACCCCACTCACACACTCTCTCTCCACCCCCACTCACTGACTCTCTCTCCACTCCCACCCCCAGTCACACACTGTCTCTCCACTGCCACAACCACTTACACACTCTCTCTCCACACCCCACTCACACATTCTCTCTCCACCCCCCACTCACACACTCTCTCTCCACCCCCACTCACACACTCTCCCTCCACACCCAACCACACACACACATTCTCTCTCCACGCCAACACCCACCCACACACTTTCTCTCCACACCCAGCCGCACACTCTCCCTCCACTCCCACACTCTCCCTCCACCACCACTCACACACCCTCTGTCCACCTCCATCCCCACTCACACACTCTCTCTCCATCTCCACCCCGACTCACACACTCTCTCCACCCCCACCCCCACTCGAACACTCTCTTTCCAACCCCACTCACACATTCTCCCTCCACCCCAACTCACACACTCTCTCTCCACCCCCACCCACACCTTCTCTCTCTCCACCACTACCCCCACTCACGCACTCTCTCTCCATCTCCACCCCCACTCACATACACTCTCTCCACCCCCACCCCCACTCACACACTCTCCTTCCACCACCACCCTCACACACACTCTCTCTCCATCTCCACCACCATTCACACACACTCTCTCAACACCCACCCCCACTCACACACTCTCCCTTCACCACCCACTTACACACTCTCCCTCCACCCCGAACCACACACACACTCTCCCTCCACACCCACTAACAGACACTCCTTCCACCCCCAACCACACCCTACTCACACACTCTCTCTCCAGCCCCAACCCACTCACACACTCTCTCTCCACCACCCACTCACACATTCTCCCTCCACATCGAACCCCCACTCACACACTCTCCCTCCACCACCCACTCACACACTCTCTCTCTCCACCACCCACTCACACATTCTCCCTCCACATCGAACCCCACTCACACACTCTCCCTCCACCACCCACTCACACACTCTCTCTCCACCCCCCACTCACACACTCTCCCTCCACATCGAACCCCACTCACACACTCTCCCTCCACCACCCACTCACACACTCTCTCTCCACCCCCCACTCACACACTCTCCCTCTACCCCCACCCACACTCACACAATCTCCCTCCACCCCCAAACACACTCTCATATTCTCTCTCCACGCCCACCCCCACTCACACACTCTTTCCACTCCCACCCCTACTCACACACTCTCTCTCCACCCCCACACTCACACACACTATCTCCACCCCCACCCCCACTCACACACTCCCTCTCCATCACCACCCCCACTCACACACTCCCTCTCCATCACCACCACCACTCACACACTCTCTCTCTACCCCACACTCACACACTCTCCCTCCACCCCGAACCCCACTCACACCCTCTCCCTCCACCCCCACCCACACCCCCACTCACACACTCTCCTCACACCATCCCCCACTCACACTCTGACTCCACCCCCATTTACACACAATCTCTCTCCACCCCCACCCCCACTCACACACACTCTCTCCATCCACCACTCACACATTCTCTCTCCACCCCCCACTTACACACACTCTCGCTCCACCCCCACACCCACTCGCACACTCTCCCTCCACACCCCACTCACACACTCTCTCTCCACCCCCACTCACTGACTCTCTCTCCACTCCCACCCCCAGTCACACACTGTCTCTCCACTGCCACAACCACTTACACACTCTCTCTCCACACCCCACTCACACACTCTCTCTCCACACCCCACTCACACATTCTCTCTCCACCCCCCACTCACACACTCTCTCTCCACCCCCCACCCCCACTCACACACTCTCCCTCCACACCCAACCACACACACACATTCTCTCTCCACGCCAACACCCACCCACACACTTTCTCTCCACACCCAGCCGCACACTCTCCCTCCACTCCCACACTCTCCCTCCACCACCACTCACACACCCTCTGTCCACCTCCATCCCCACTCACACACTCTCTCTCCATCTCCACCCCGACTCACACACTCTCTCCACCCCCACCCCCACTCGAACACTCTCTTTCCAACCCCACTCACACATTCTCCCTCCACCCCAACTCACACACTCTCTCTCCACCCCCACCCCGACTCGCACCTTCTCTCTCTCCACCCCTACCCCCACTCACGCACTCTCTCTCCATCTCCACCCCCACTCACATACACTCTCTCCACCCCCACCCCCACTCACACACACTCCTTCCACCACCACCCTCACACACACTCTCTCTCAATCTCCACCACCATTCACACACACTCTCTCAACACCCACCCCCACTCACACACTCTCCCTTCACCACCCACTTACACACTCTCTCCCTCCACACCCACTCACAGACACTCCTTCCACCCCCAACCACACCCCTACTCACACACTCTCTCTCCAGCCCCAACCCACTCACACACTCTCTCTCCACGACCCACTCACACACTCTCTCTCCACCACCCACTCACACACTCTCTCTCCACCACCCACTCACACATTCTCCCTCCACATCGAACCCCACTCACACACTCTCCCTCCACCACCCACTCACACACTCTCTCTCCACCCCCCACTCACACACTCTCCCTCTACCCCCACCCACACTCACACAATCTCCCTCCACCCCCAAACACACTCTCACATTCTCTCTCCACGCCCACCCCCCACTCACACACTCTTTCCACTCCCACCCCGCACTCACATACTCTCTCTCCACCCCCACACTCACACACACTATCTCCACCCCCACCCCCACTCACACACTCACTCTCCATCACCACCAGCACTCACACACTCTCTCTCCACACCCCACTCACACACTCTCTCTCCACCCCCAACACACACTCTCTCTCCACCCCCACCCCCACTCACACACTCTCCCTCTAACCCCTCCCACACTCACACACTCTCCCTCCACACCCAACCACACTCACACATTCTCTCTCCACGCCAACCCCCACTCACACACTCTCTCTCCACACCCACCCGCACAGTCTCCCTCCACCCCCACGCACACACACTCTCTCCACCTCCACCCCTACTCACACTCTCTCTCCATCTCCACCCCGACTCACACGCTGTCTCCACCCCCACACCCAGTCACACATCTTCTCTCCACCCCACCCCCACTCGAACTCTCTCTTTCCAACCCCACTCACACAAACCCTCCACCCCCACTCACACTCACCACCCCCACCCCTACTCATACCTTATCTCTCTCCACACCTACACCCACTCACGCACTCTCTCTCCATCTCCACCCCCACTCTCACACACACTCTCCACCCCCACTCACACACACTCCTTCCACCACCACCCCCACTCACACACACTCTCTCCACCCCCACCCCCCACTCACACACTCTCTCTCCATACACACCCCCAATCACACACTCTCCCTCCACCACCCCCTTTCACACTCTCTCCCTCCACCGCCCACTCTCACACTCTCTCTCCCCCCCCACTCACACACTGTCTCCATCCCCACCCCCACTCACACACTCTCCCTTCACCACTCACTCACACACTCTATCTACACCCCGAACCACACTCACACACTCTCCCTCCACACCCACTCACAGACACTCCCTCCACCCCCAACCACACCCCTACTCACACACTCTCTCTCCAGCCCCAACCCAATCACACACTCTCTCTCCACCCCACACTCACAAACTCTCTCTCCACCACCCACTCACACACTCTCTCTCTACCCCACACTCACACACTCTCTCTCTACCCCACACTCACACACTCTGCCTCCACCTCGAACCCCACTCACACCCTCTCCCTCAACCCCCACCCACACCCCCACACACACACATTCTCTCTCCACCCCCCATTCACACACTCTCACCACCCCCACTCCCACTCCCACACTCTCCCTCTACCCCCACCCACACTCATACAACCTCCCTCCACCCCCAACCACACTCTCACATTCTCTCTCCACGCCCACCCCCACTCACACACTCTCTTTCCACCCCCACCCCCCACTCACACACTCTCCTTCCACCCCCACCCCCCCACTCACACACTCTACTTCCACCCCCCACTCACAGTCTCTCTCCACCACTCACTCACACAGTCTCTCTCCACTACACACTCACACTCTCTCTCCACCTCCCACTCTCACACTCTCCCTCCACCACCCACACACACACTCTCTCTCCACCACCCACTCACACACTCTCTCTCCACCACCCACTCACACACTCTCTCTCCACCCCACACTCACACACTCTCCCTCCACCCCGAACCCCACTCACACCCTCTCCCTCCATTCCCACCCACACTCACACACACTCTCCCCACACTGACTCCGTCCCCACTTACAGACTCTCCCTCCACCCACACCCGCAGTCACACACACTCTCTCCATCCACCACTCACACATTCTCTCTCCACCTCCCACTTACACACTCTCCTTCCACCCCCACCCCGCACTCATACACTCACTCTCCAACCACAATCACACATTCTCTCTCCACCCCCCACTCACACACACTCTCTCCACCCCACCCACACACTCTCTCTCCACCACCACCTCCACTCACACACTGTCTCTCCACCCCCACTCACTGACTCTCTCTCCACTCCCACCTCCAGTCACACACTGTCTCTCCACTGCCACCCACCACTTACACACTCTCTCCACCCCCACTCACACACTTTCCCTGCACCTCCCACTCACACACACTCCTTCCACCACCCACTCACACACTCTCTCGCCACCCCCACTCACACACACTCCCCTCCACCGCCACACACACAATCTCTCTCCACCCCCACTCACTGACTCTCTCTCCACTCCCACCCCCAGTCACACACTGTCTCCCCACTGAGACCACCACTTACACACTCTCTCTCCACCCCCGCCCCCCACTCACACACTTTCCCTCCACCTCCCACTCACACACTCTTTCCCCACCACCCATTCACACACTCTCTCTCCACCACCCACTCACACACTCTCCCTCCACCCCGAACCCTACTCAC
Organism: Isurus oxyrinchus; assembly: GCA_026770705.1. Classification (NCBI taxonomy): domain Eukaryota; kingdom Metazoa; phylum Chordata; class Chondrichthyes; order Lamniformes; family Lamnidae; genus Isurus; species Isurus oxyrinchus. The sequence continues at coordinate 154,005,306 of JANJGN010000005.1, forward strand.
ACACTTTCCCTCCACATCCACCCCCACTCACACACTCTCACTCCACCCCCACACCCAGTTACACACTCTCTCTCCACACACCACTCACACATTCTCTCCTCACCACCCACTCACACTCTCCTTCCACTCCCACTCACACACTCTCCCTCCACCCCCACTCACACACTCTCTCTCCACCTCCACCCCCACTCACACTCTCTCCATCCAGCACTCACACGTTCTCTCTCCACCCCCACTTACACACTCTTCTCTCCAACCCACGCTCACACACTCTCTCTCCACCCCGAACCCCACTCACACACTCTCCTTCCACTCCCACTCAGGCACTCTCCCTCCACCCCCACTCACATTC